>CM061260.1:0-2500 GCA_030848825.1 Tadarida brasiliensis | reverse complement strand
GTTAGGGTTAGGGTTAGGGTTAGGGTTAGGGTTAGGGTTAGGGTTAGGGTTAGGGTTAGGGTTAGGGTTAGGGTTAGGGTTAGGGTTAGGGTTAGGGTTAGGGTTAGGGTTAGGGTTAGGGTTAGGGTTAGGGTTAGGGTTAGGGTTAGGGTTAGGGTTAGGGTTAGGGTTAGGGTTAGGGTTAGGGTTAGGGTTAGGGTTAGGGTTAGGGTTAGGGTTAGGGTTAGGGTTAGGGTTAGGGTTAGGGTTAGGGTTAGGGTTAGGGTTAGGGTTAGGGTTAGGGTTAGGGTTAGGGTTAGGGTTAGGGTTAGGGTTAGGGTTAGGGTTAGGGTTAGGGTTAGGGTTAGGGTTAGGGTTAGGGTTAGGGTTAGGGTTAGGGTTAGGGTTAGGGTTAGGGTTAGGGTTAGGGTTAGGGTTAGGGTTAGGGTTAGGGTTAGGGTTAGGGTTAGGGTTAGGGTTAGGGTTAGGGTTAGGGTTAGGGTTAGGGTTAGGGTTAGGGTTAGGGTTAGGGTTAGGGTTAGGGTTAGGGTTAGGGTTAGGGTTAGGGTTAGGGTTAGGGTTAGGGTTAGGGTTAGGGTTAGGGTTAGGGTTAGGGTTAGGGTTAGGGTTAGGGTTAGGGTTAGGGTTAGGGTTAGGGTTAGGGTTAGGGTTAGGGTTAGGGTTAGGGTTAGGGTTAGGGTTAGGGTTAGGGTTAGGGTTAGGGTTAGGGTTAGGGTTAGGGTTAGGGTTAGGGTTAGGGTTAGGGTTAGGGTTAGGGTTAGGGTTAGGGTTAGGGTTAGGGTTAGGGTTAGGGTTAGGGTTAGGGTTAGGGTTAGGGTTAGGGTTAGGGTTAGGGTTAGGGTTAGGGTTAGGGTTAGGGTTAGGGTTAGGGTTAGGGTTAGGGTTAGGGTTAGGGTTAGGGTTAGGGTTAGGGTTAGGGTTAGGGTTAGGGTTAGGGTTAGGGTTAGGGTTAGGGTTAGGGTTAGGGTTAGGGTTAGGGTTAGGGTTAGGGTTAGGGTTAGGGTTAGGGTTAGGGTTAGGGTTAGGGTTAGGGTTAGGGTTAGGGTTAGGGTTAGGGTTAGGGTTAGGGTTAGGGTTAGGGTTAGGGTTAGGGTTAGGGTTAGGGTTAGGGTTAGGGTTAGGGTTAGGGTTAGGGTTAGGGTTAGGGTTAGGGTTAGGGTTAGGGTTAGGGTTAGGGTTAGGGTTAGGGTTAGGGTTAGGGTTAGGGTTAGGGTTAGGGTTAGGGTTAGGGTTAGGGTTAGGGTTAGGGTTAGGGTTAGGGTTAGGGTTAGGGTTAGGGTTAGGGTTAGGGTTAGGGTTAGGGTTAGGGTTAGGGTTAGGGTTAGGGTTAGGGTTAGGGTTAGGGTTAGGGTTAGGGTTAGGGTTAGGGTTAGGGTTAGGGTTAGGGTTAGGGTTAGGGTTAGGGTTAGGGTTAGGGTTAGGGTTAGGGTTAGGGTTAGGGTTAGGGTTAGGGTTAGGGTTAGGGTTAGGGTTAGGGTTAGGGTTAGGGTTAGGGTTAGGGTTAGGGTTAGGGTTAGGGTTAGGGTTAGGGTTAGGGTTAGGGTTAGGGTTAGGGTTAGGGTTAGGGTTAGGGTTAGGGTTAGGGTTAGGGTTAGGGTTAGGGTTAGGGTTAGGGTTAGGGTTAGGGTTAGGGTTAGGGTTAGGGTTAGGGTTAGGGTTAGGGTTAGGGTTAGGGTTAGGGTTAGGGTTAGGGTTAGGGTTAGGGTTAGGGTTAGGGTTAGGGTTAGGGTTAGGGTTAGGGTTAGGGTTAGGGTTAGGGTTAGGGTTAGGGTTAGGGTTAGGGTTAGGGTTAGGGTTAGGGTTAGGGTTAGGGTTAGGGTTAGGGTTAGGGTTAGGGTTAGGGTTAGGGTTAGGGTTAGGGTTAGGGTTAGGGTTAGGGTTAGGGTTAGGGTTAGGGTTAGGGTTAGGGTTAGGGTTAGGGTTAGGGTTAGGGTTAGGGTTAGGGTTAGGGTTAGGGTTAGGGTTAGGGTTAGGGTTAGGGTTAGGGTTAGGGTTAGGGTTAGGGTTAGGGTTAGGGTTAGGGTTAGGGTTAGGGTTAGGGTTAGGGTTAGGGTTAGGGTTAGGGTTAGGGTTAGGGTTAGGGTTAGGGTTAGGGTTAGGGTTAGGGTTAGGGTTAGGGTTAGGGTTAGGGTTAGGGTTAGGGTTAGGGTTAGGGTTAGGGTTAGGGTTAGGGTTAGGGTTAGGGTTAGGGTTAGGGTTAGGGTTAGGGTTAGGGTTAGGGTTAGGGTTAGGGTTAGGGTTAGGGTTAGGGTTAGGGTTAGGGTTAGGGTTAGGGTTAGGGTTAGGGTTAGGGTTAGGGTTAGGGTTAGGGTTAGGGTTAGGGTTAGGGTTAGGGTTAGGGTTAGGGTTAGGGTTAGGGTTAGGGTTAGGGTTAGGGTTAGGGTTAGGGTTAGGGTTAGGGTTAGGGTTAGGGTTAGGGTTAGGGTTAGGGTTAGGGTTAGGGTTAGGGTTAGGGTTAGGGTTAGGGTTAGGGTTAGGGTTAGGGTTAGGGTTAGGGTTA
>CM061259.1:123952500-123954994 GCA_030848825.1 Tadarida brasiliensis | reverse complement strand
TAACCCTAACCCTAACCCTAACCCTAACCCTAACCCTAACCCTAACCCTAACCCTAACCCTAACCCTAACCCTAACCCTAACCCTAACCCTAACCCTAACCCTAACCCTAACCCTAACCCTAACCCTAACCCTAACCCTAACCCTAACCCTAACCCTAACCCTAACCCTAACCCTAACCCTAACCCTAACCCTAACCCTAACCCTAACCCTAACCCTAACCCTAACCCTAACCCTAACCCTAACCCTAACCCTAACCCTAACCCTAACCCTAACCCTAACCCTAACCCTAACCCTAACCCTAACCCTAACCCTAACCCTAACCCTAACCCTAACCCTAACCCTAACCCTAACCCTAACCCTAACCCTAACCCTAACCCTAACCCTAACCCTAACCCTAACCCTAACCCTAACCCTAACCCTAACCCTAACCCTAACCCTAACCCTAACCCTAACCCTAACCCTAACCCTAACCCTAACCCTAACCCTAACCCTAACCCTAACCCTAACCCTAACCCTAACCCTAACCCTAACCCTAACCCTAACCCTAACCCTAACCCTAACCCTAACCCTAACCCTAACCCTAACCCTAACCCTAACCCTAACCCTAACCCTAACCCTAACCCTAACCCTAACCCTAACCCTAACCCTAACCCTAACCCTAACCCTAACCCTAACCCTAACCCTAACCCTAACCCTAACCCTAACCCTAACCCTAACCCTAACCCTAACCCTAACCCTAACCCTAACCCTAACCCTAACCCTAACCCTAACCCTAACCCTAACCCTAACCCTAACCCTAACCCTAACCCTAACCCTAACCCTAACCCTAACCCTAACCCTAACCCTAACCCTAACCCTAACCCTAACCCTAACCCTAACCCTAACCCTAACCCTAACCCTAACCCTAACCCTAACCCTAACCCTAACCCTAACCCTAACCCTAACCCTAACCCTAACCCTAACCCTAACCCTAACCCTAACCCTAACCCTAACCCTAACCCTAACCCTAACCCTAACCCTAACCCTAACCCTAACCCTAACCCTAACCCTAACCCTAACCCTAACCCTAACCCTAACCCTAACCCTAACCCTAACCCTAACCCTAACCCTAACCCTAACCCTAACCCTAACCCTAACCCTAACCCTAACCCTAACCCTAACCCTAACCCTAACCCTAACCCTAACCCTAACCCTAACCCTAACCCTAACCCTAACCCTAACCCTAACCCTAACCCTAACCCTAACCCTAACCCTAACCCTAACCCTAACCCTAACCCTAACCCTAACCCTAACCCTAACCCTAACCCTAACCCTAACCCTAACCCTAACCCCTAACCCTAACCCTAACCCTAACCCTAACCCTAACCCTAACCCTAACCCTAACCCTAACCCTAACCCTAACCCTAACCCTAACCCTAACCCTAACCCTAACCCTAACCCTAACCCTAACCCTAACCCTAACCCTAACCCTAACCCTAACCCTAACCCTAACCCTAACCCTAACCCTAACCCTAACCCTAACCCTAACCCTAACCCTAACCCTAACCCTAACCCTAACCCTAACCCTAACCCTAACCCTAACCCTAACCCTAACCCTAACCCTAACCCTAACCCTAACCCTAACCCTAACCCTAACCCTAACCCTAACCCTAACCCTAACCCTAACCCTAACCCTAACCCTAACCCTAACCCTAACAACCCTAACCAACCCTAACCCTAACCCTAACCCTAACCCTAACCCTAACCCTAACCCTAACCCTAACCCTAACCCTAACCCTAACCCTAACCCTAACCCTAACCCTAACCCTAACCCTAACCCTAACCCTAACCCTAACCCTAACCCTAACCCTAACCCTAACCCTAACCCTAACCCTAACCCTAACCCTAACCCTAACCCTAACCCTAACCCTAACCCTAACCCTAACCCTAACCCTAACCCTAACCCTAACCCTAACCCTAACCCTAACCCTAACCCTAACCCTAACCCTAACCCTAACCCTAACCCTAACCCTAACCCTAACCCTAACCCTAACCCTAACCCTAACCCTAACCCTAACCCTAACCCTAACCCTAACCCTAACCCTAACCCTAACCCTAACCCTAACCCTAACCCTAACCCTAACCCTAACCCTAACCCTAACCCTAACCCTAACCCTAACCCTAACCCTAACCCTAACCCTAACCCTAACCCTAACCCTAACCCTAACCCTAACCCTAACCCTAACCCTAACCCTAACCCTAACCCTAACCCTAACCCTAACCCTAACCCTAACCCTAACCCTAACCCTAACCCTAACCCTAACCCTAACCCTAACCCTAACCCTAACCCTAACCCTAACCCTAACCCTAACCCTAACCCTAACCCTAACCCTAACCCTAACCCTAACCCTAACCCTAACCCTAACCCTAACCCTAACCCTAACCCTAACCCTAACCCTAACCCTAACCCTAACCCTAACCCTAACCCTAACCCTAACCCTAACCCTAACCCTA
>CM061259.1:123215000-123220000 GCA_030848825.1 Tadarida brasiliensis | reverse complement strand
CGATTAGCGCTTCTTATTGGTCCCAAATTCCCCGGGCCGCGGCTAATTATCGGGAGCTTGATGTTGATAAAGTAAAGCGCCGAGCGCGGGCGAAGCATGTGTAGGGCTCCGGGTCCCTGTCGGTGCCGCCGCCGCCGCCACCCGCGCCTCCCGCCGCTGGCCCACCCCGGCCCCGGCCCGCGCCCCCGCGCCCCGCCGCCGGCCCCCCGCGCGAGATGATGGACGGCCGCCTCCTGGAGCACCCGCATGCCCAGTTCGGGGGCTCGCTGGGCGGCGTGGTGGGCTTCCCCTACCCGCTGGGCCATCACCACGTGTACGAGCTGGCGGGCCACCAGCTGCAGTCGGCTGCCGCCGCCGCCGCTGCCGCTTCGGTGCCCTTCTCCATCGACGGCCTGCTCAGCGGCTCGTGCGCCGCCGCCGCCGCTTCGGTGGTCAACCCCACGCCGCTGCTGCCGGCGGCCTGCGGGGTAGGCGGCGACAGCCAGCCCTTCAAGCTGTCAGGTAGGCTCTGCGTGCGGCCAGCGGGACCGGGGGCCGGGAGGAGGGGGCAGCAGGGGGCCTTCTGGGGCAGACGAGTTAGTTTCGGGTGGCTGCGGAACTGGCACTCCCGGGTCCCTTCCTCCACCCTGGCACAAGGTTCGTGGCCGCCCTCGGAGGCCCCTGGCCCCAGGGCGGATGGCGGGCAGCAGCGTGGGGGTGTGGACCTGGCTCCCGCAGCGGCTGAGCCGTGCGGCGTCCTGTGCTCGCCCGCAGACTCGGGGGACCCAGACAAGGAGAGCCCGGGCTGCAAGAGGCGGCGCACCCGCACCAACTTCACCGGCTGGCAGCTGGAGGAGCTGGAGAAAGCGTTCAACGAAAGCCACTACCCCGATGTGTTCATGCGCGAGGCGCTGGCGCTGCGCCTGGACTTGGTCGAGTCCCGCGTCCAGGTAAAGACCCGCGTCCCTCCCGGAGCCACATCCCGCCGCTCGGCCTACCCCGCGCCGCCCGCCTTTGTTCTAGGTGGAGCCGCATCCTCGGCTCCGAGCCCGCCGGGCGCTCGCCGGCGGAGTGTGGTGGTTGTGGTGGGTCTTCTAGGGCTTTGCGTCTCTTGGGGAGGGAGGGAGGTGGGAGTCCCTAAAAGTCGAGGCGGCTCGGGAGGGGCCGGCGGCCTCCCCAAAGTAGCAAGCACAGCAGCTGCGTCCCAGCCGGGGAGCCGCGTGGTGGGTTCTGGCGACCTGGAGAGACAAGGTGTCCGCGGCTCGGGCGGGAGAGGCAACAGGGTCGATTTGGTGGAGACAGGGAGAAGGCAGGCCCGCGCCTCCACTCCCTCGAAGCTCGTTCACCAGCCCGGAGTGAACGCATTTGTTTGTTTACCTTTTGCCTCTAAAATATTCAGATGGAAACATGTATTCATTCATCGTTTTGCAGGAGGGGCAGCTTGAGGAAGGGGGGTGGAGACTTAAACAATTAACACATTGACGGGGAAAAAAAAGGTGTCTGAATCTTTAATACCCCCGTTACATCTTTTTCTTTTTCTTTTCCTGTAATTTGGTTTTCCTTCAGACTGCCAGTGGTATTCTTTTTAAAAATACAGCGTCAATTTGGTGGATTAAAAATTCAAGATGAATTGTGCATAATTAGATGTTTCCCTGAAATGCGGAAATCTTTCTGGTGGTGAGTGCAGTGTGAAGCTGTGGGCGCCGGCCCTGGAGGCAGCGCCTGCCCGGCATCCCAGCTTTGTCTGAAAGGTGTTCTGGCCCTGTGCTCTGGCCTCTGCTCACGACCTCTTCTGTTTGTAAATCCTCTCATGTGATTTGTTCTAAGTGCCTAAGTGAAGTCAAGACCTCTTCATTTCTCCCCTAACACAATGATGAATAATTCTTGGTGACAAGGCAGCCTAGTTTGCATCCCCAAAAAAAGTATTTTAAAAAGGTGGGGCGGGGGAGAAAGGGCAGTTACGACCTCAGAGAGGCTGCAGCTTAACACCCCCACCATGGCTCCGGCCAGGCTGCCACGGCCACGCTGGGCCTGCTGAGGGGCCGGCTCTGTGGCCACAACAAAGAATTCGAACGACTGCGATCTCTGGGCGAGGGCAGTGTCCCTGACACTCGGCTGGGTCTGTGCACTGGCGGAGCCAGGCTCCAGGGCTGCTGTTCCCCCGGAGTCCTGCGATCTCCCCAGGACAAGGCCTGCAGAGAGCGGAAGAGGCAGGACGGCCCAGGCCTCTCCTCTGCCAAGCCTGGCAGCTGGCCTCCTGCCTCCCTGCCTCCCACCCCATCCCACCCCAAAGCCAAGCACAACTGGCTTGAGAGCACCGTTTTGGTGCCCTGGCACGAAGCCTCCACAAAAAGGGTGTGTGTGTGAACGCGCGTGGGCGTGGGGGAGGCTGTTGAAGCTCCCCTCCCCCGGCTGAGCTTGGCTTCCCAGGCCTTTCTAGAAGAAGAAACATCCAGGTTTCCCTTCACGGGAAACGCCAGAATCTGGGCTTTGACTCAGTCTCCAGGGGGCCGAAGACAGGTGTGAAAGGGGCTGAGCCCAGCCGCCTGGTGTCCTCGGCCAGACGGTCAGCGCCAGGCCAGACGGGCTGCTTAGAACAGAGCTGGAGGAGCCAGGAGGGGCAAGGCGGGGCCCTGCTCTCTGCCTGCCCAGGAACCTGATGCCCTGGTCAGGGGCCATACGGGCCCTGCCCAACGAAGGGGCAGCTCCCAGTTCCCGGAGGTGAGAAACTCGAGTGGGAAGCTGGCCTAGAGACTCCCTCTACCTCCTTCTGGGTGGAAAAGACGCCCTTTGGATCCTGCAGCCTGAGTGCTGAAACCCAGCTCAGGACCGGCCTGGCCACGTGGCTTGGCTCCCGCCCCCGGCCCAGCCGAGGTTGTGCAGGCCCCTCTGTGGGGAATAGGGAGGCCCGCAGCCCCAGCAAGCCCGCCGCCTGATCGTGCCTTCCTCTCCCCACCCGGCTACTCTAGGTTTGGTTCCAAAACCGCCGGGCCAAGTGGAGGAAGAAGGAAAACACGAAGAAGGGCCCTGGGCGGCCGGCGCACAACTCGCACCCCACCACGTGCAGCGGCGAGCCCATGGACCCAGAGGAGATTGCGCGCAAGGAGCTGGAGAAGATGGAGAAGAAGAAGCGGAAGCACGAGAAGAAGCTGCTGAAGAGCCAGAGCCGCCACCTGCACTCGCCGGGGGGCCTGTCCCTGCACAGCGCACCCAGCTCCGACAGCGACAGCGGCGGCGGCGGCCTGTCCCCGGAGCCCCCGGAGCCGCCGCCTCCCGCCGCCGCGGCCAAGGGCCCTAGCGCGCACATTGCGGGCGCCGCCGGTTCCGCATCCGCACCGCCGGGCGAGCCGCCCGCTCCGGGCACCTGTGACCCTGCCTTTTACCCGAGCCAAAGAAGCGGCGCCGGCCCGCAGCTGCGGCTAGGCCGCCCCGCAGACAAGGACGCGGCCCCGTGTGCGCCCGGGGCAGCAGCGGCAGAGCGCGGCGCCGCGGGCCCGCCCAAGGCCAGCCCGTTCAGCGTGGAGAGCCTGCTATCTGACTCGCCGCCACGCCGGAAAGCCGCCCCAGCCAACGCCGCGGCCGCCGCCGCCGCCGCCGCCGCTGCGGGGCTGGACTTCACCCCCGGGCTGTCGTGCGCGCCGCGGACCCTAATCGGCAAGGGCCACTTCCTGCTCTACCCCATCACGCAGCCGCTGGGCTTCCTGGTGCCGCAGGCCGCGCTCAAGGGCGGTGCAGGTCCCGAGCCAGCGCCCAAGGACGCACCGCCTGCGCCCGCCGCGCCGCCCGCGCCACCTGCTCAGGCCAGCTTCGGGGCCTTCCCGGGGCCCGGCGGTGCTCCTGACTCGGCCTTTGCGCGCCGCAGCCCAGACGCTGTCGCCTCCCCAGGGGCCCCGACCCCGGCGCCTTTCCGGGACTCGGCTGTGGCCGAGGGTGGCAACGGGGACAGCTCGGACGCGGGGGCCGCTTGCCCAGCGGCCCCGCCGCCGCCACCACTCCCGCCGTCGCCCGGGCCCGGAACGCGGGCGCCCAGCCCCGCTGGGGAGCCGGCCATTTGCGGTCCCCCCGAGCCAGGCGTCACGGCCGGACCCAGCGCCCTGGATGGCGAGGAGGTGGACATGGACTGAGGGCGGCGGCGGCGAACGGAGCTCAGCCGCACCGCGCCGGTGGCTCAGGCTCCGACTCACAACGAAATCAGGTGATCGGCTTAGAAATACTGCTTTTTCCTCTTTCTTCTGTCCCTCCCCATCTTTTTTAAAAAATAAAAACCACGCTGTGTCCATTTGAGCCTAGGCAGCAACCGCAGGACTTGGGGTGAGACCCTACTCCTCTCAAGGGAGAAAAAAAAGAAAGACTAAAAAAGAAAGAAAACCGACCCCCCCCCCCAAAACCCCACAACAAGAATCCTCAGCCTTGTAAAATGCAAAAATGTCTAAGAATATTTATATATGTACCATTTTTGATAAATAAAGCTGGTCAAACGCAAGCTCTCAGGTCCATCTTTTTCCAATTTCCGAGTGCCCAGCCTGCCCCCTCCCCCCTTTTCCACTGCGTCCCCCAGGGCGGGGCAGGGGCGAGGTTCCTCACCTCCCCCGAGGTCTGCGCTTAAAGCCTCCTTTTGTGTGCGTGTGTTTGTGTTTTCTGATTGAACAAATTTATGCATCCTCAGCTCCCCCTCTTCAGCCCTCCCCAGCGCCCCCCTCCTACCCGGCGCCACACACACACGTGCTCGCGCACACGCACACGCGCCCCGTGCACCACCTCGCGCTGGCACACGCCGGGGCTCGCGCGCGGGGTGACGGAGCCGGGGGCTGCAAGGGCCGGGCCGCTGGGCTCCTGCAGAGTTTTGATATGAAAGTAATTATTTTCCGGTGGCTGCTGCGGGGACTGGGTTTCTTGCCCAAAGGGTTATTATACATTACCGATTTCTAGTGATATGAAATCACATAAACTTCTTACAATAATAGAATTAGCATGAAAGGCTGGGGTGTCAAATTGAAATTGGAGAAGAATAGCGCTGGCAG